>OY292459.1:5000-7500 GCA_958496255.1 Camptogramma bilineatum | reverse complement strand
TTAGGTTAGGTTAGGTTAGGTTAGGTTAGGTTAGGTTAGGTTAGGTTAGGTTAGGTTAGGTTAGGTTAGGTTAGGTTAGGTTAGGTTAGGTTAGGTTAGGTTAGGTTAGGTTAGGTTAGGTTAGGTTAGGTTAGGTTAGGTTAGGTTAGGTTAGGTTAGGTTAGGTTAGGTTAGGTTAGGTTAGGTTAGGTTAGGTTAGGTTAGGTTAGGTTAGGTTAGGTTAGGTTAGGTTAGGTTAGGTTAGGTTAGGTTAGGTTAGGTTAGGTTAGGTTAGGTTAGGTTAGGTTAGGTTAGGTTAGGTTAGGTTAGGTTAGGTTAGGTTAGGTTAGGTTAGGTTAGGTTAGGTTAGGTTAGGTTAGGTTAGGTTAGGTTAGGTTAGGTTAGGTTAGGTTAGGTTAGGTTAGGTTAGGTTAGGTTAGGTTAGGTTAGGTTAGGTTAGGTTAGGTTAGGTTAGGTTAGGTTAGGTTAGGTTAGGTTAGGTTAGGTTAGGTTAGGTTAGGTTAGGTTAGGTTAGGTTAGGTTAGGTTAGGTTAGGTTAGGTTAGGTTAGGTTAGGTTAGGTTAGGTTAGGTTAGGTTAGGTTAGGTTAGGTTAGGTTAGGTTAGGTTAGGTTAGGTTAGGTTAGGTTAGGTTAGGTTAGGTTAGGTTAGGTTAGGTTAGGTTAGGTTAGGTTAGGTTAGGTTAGGTTAGGTTAGGTTAGGTTAGGTTAGGTTAGGTTAGGTTAGGTTAGGTTAGGTTAGGTTAGGTTAGGTTAGGTTAGGTTAGGTTAGGTTAGGTTAGGTTAGGTTAGGTTAGGTTAGGTTAGGTTAGGTTAGGTTAGGTTAGGTTAGGTTAGGTTAGGTTAGGTTAGGTTAGGTTAGGTTAGGTTAGGTTAGGTTAGGTTAGGTTAGGTTAGGTTAGGTTAGGTTAGGTTAGGTTAGGTTAGGTTAGGTTAGGTTAGGTTAGGTTAGGTTAGGTTAGGTTAGGTTAGGTTAGGTTAGGTTAGGTTAGGTTAGGTTAGGTTAGGTTAGGTTAGGTTAGGTTAGGTTAGGTTAGGTTAGGTTAGGTTAGGTTAGGTTAGGTTAGGTTAGGTTAGGTTAGGTTAGGTTAGGTTAGGTTAGGTTAGGTTAGGTTAGGTTAGGTTAGGTTAGGTTAGGTTAGGTTAGGTTAGGTTAGGTTAGGTTAGGTTAGGTTAGGTTAGGTTAGGTTAGGTTAGGTTAGGTTAGGTTAGGTTAGGTTAGGTTAGGTTAGGTTAGGTTAGGTTAGGTTAGGTTAGGTTAGGTTAGGTTAGGTTAGGTTAGGTTAGGTTAGGTTAGGTTAGGTTAGGTTAGGTTAGGTTAGGTTAGGTTAGGTTAGGTTAGGTTAGGTTAGGTTAGGTTAGGTTAGGTTAGGTTAGGTTAGGTTAGGTTAGGTTAGGTTAGGTTAGGTTAGGTTAGGTTAGGTTAGGTTAGGTTAGGTTAGGTTAGGTTAGGTTAGGTTAGGTTAGGTTAGGTTAGGTTAGGTTAGGTTAGGTTAGGTTAGGTTAGGTTAGGTTAGGTTAGGTTAGGTTAGGTTAGGTTAGGTTAGGTTAGGTTAGGTTAGGTTAGGTTAGGTTAGGTTAGGTTAGGTTAGGTTAGGTTAGGTTAGGTTAGGTTAGGTTAGGTTAGGTTAGGTTAGGTTAGGTTAGGTTAGGTTAGGTTAGGTTAGGTTAGGTTAGGTTAGGTTAGGTTAGGTTAGGTAGGTTAGGTTAGGTTAGGTTAGGTTAGGTTAGGTGTTAGGTTAGGTTAGGTTAGGTTAGGTTAGGTTAGGTTAGGTTAGGTTAGGTTAGGTTAGGTTAGGTTAGGTTAGGTTAGGTTAGGTTAGGTTAGGTTAGGTTAGGTTAGGTTAGGTTAGGTTAGGTTAGGTTAGGTTAGGTTAGGTTAGGTTAGGTTAGGTTAGGTTAGGTTAGGTTAGGTTAGGTTAGGTTAGGTTAGGTTAGGTTAGGTTAGGTTAGGTTAGGTTAGGTTAGGTTAGGTTAGGTTAGGTTAGGTTAGGTTAGGTTAGGTTAGGTTAGGTTAGGTTAGGTTAGGTTAGGTTAGGTTAGGTTAGGTTAGGTTAGGTTAGGTTAGGTTAGGTTAGGTTAGGTTAGGTTAGGTTAGGTTAGGTTAGGTTAGGTTAGGTTAGGTTAGGTTAGGTTAGGTTAGGTTAGGTTAGGTTAGGTTAGGTTAGGTTAGGTTAGGTTAGGTTAGGTTAGGTTAGGTTAGGTTAGGTTAGGTTAGGTTAGGTTAGGTTAGGTTAGGTTAGGTTAGGTTAGGTTAGGTTAGGTTAGGTTAGGTTAGGTTAGGTTAGGTTAGGTTAGGTTAGGTTAGGTTAGGTTAGGTTAGGTTAGGTTAGGTTAGGTTAGGTTAGGTTAGGTTAGGTTAGGTTAGGTTAGGTTAGGTTAGGTTAGGTTAGGTTAGGTTAGGTTAGGTTAGGTTAGGTTAGGTTAGGTTAGGTTAGGTTAGGTTAGGTTAGGTTAGGTTAGGTTAGGTTAGGTTAGGTTAGGTTAGGTTAGGTTAGGTTAG
>OY292458.1:17182500-17215000 GCA_958496255.1 Camptogramma bilineatum | reverse complement strand
AACCTAACCTAACCTAACCTAACCTAACCTAACCTAACCTAACCTAACCAACCTAACCTAACCCAACCAACCAATAGATATAAATATACCAAAATATACTAATAATATAATAATTGATATATACAAGTAAATACATAAATATATAGACAGAAATACCAGTGAATTATAGAAATAACTCGAAAAATTGTACCTGACTTCACCACGCCAAGTGGTTATTTTGGATCTTTCGGATGCCCTTTGGGTTTTTAGATATCCTAGTAAAAATAAATATATAAACATAATATAAATATTAGTATAACTGTAAATATAGGAATAAATGGTTAGGTTTTATTAGTTTTAAGTTTAAATTTGATTCTCTCGGAAGAAAATTTCTGGAGAAATTGGTTTTTCTTAGTTTTTCTTTTTTGACCAAAAATAATTACGTAAGAAATACTTATCTGTGACGAATACTTACCCTCACGACGAGGCGGACTTCGACAGCTGGTTTCTCGGAACCTGAAACAAAAACATAAAATTAGAAAAAAGTTTACGTCACTCACCCTCGGACATCTTCTTTCTGGAGAGAGATCTGCAGGTCGCAATCTGCCCAGCACCTGCAACATAAAAAACATACAAATTAGACAGAAAATTTTACAACTTATACAAACTTTTATTTTAACTTATTAATAAGCTAGACGCTATAACATAAGGACTTTATATACATATATACAAATTTAAAATTAGATATTAGGACTTAAATTATTTATTAAATTAGATAAAGACTTTTTACAAATTTTTTATAAACAATTTTAAATTAGATAATAAGACGTTATAATTACAATATAAAACTTATACAAACTTTTATTTTAATTAGATATATTATAGGTTAGGTGTTCCTCTGACCCAAAAATGTTCGGTTTTCGAACGCCAGCTAAGGACAGAGCCAGGGATCCTCAGAGCTTAATACCATCAGAGCTCCCGAGCAGAGGATCGGGCGCAAAAATGGGTGTGGATGAATCTACACCCATAACTCCTCCAATAAAGGCAGCGTCGGTGGAGCCCCCGAAAGCTAAACCTGCAAAGGCAAAACCGCAGGATAGCAGAGCTCGGCGACCATCTGCCGAGACAACGGGGATCTCACCGACGCACGCCCCGAAGTACGCGAGCAGGTTGACGGAGGCGCGGGCTTGTGTAACAAAAGCCAAAATGAATCTCGGGCTCGCGAAAAATATGAAGACCGAGAACAAAGTGGCTGTTACACAAGCCATTGATCGCCTCTATCAACTGTTCAAGGAAGCGGAAACGGAAAGCGGGAAAAGATCGGATGGTCAAAATGACAAGAAACCCGAAGTGCCGGAAAAGATATCAGACCCCGAAAATGTGATTAGACCCCAAGAAACGCATGCAGAAAATGAAACAAAACTCGTTAAGAAATTAGAAGAACATACAAAACTCATGCAGCAAAGTAACGAAAAGATAGAGGAGCTCAAAGGAGTCATTGAAAAGCAACAAGAGATGCAGCAAGAGATGCAGGAAAAACTGAGCTACGCGAGTGTGGCAGCGGCGCCCGCTAGGAGGCAGCCTGTGGAGCAGACCGCGCTACACTCCGTGGTGGTTACTGCAAAGGATGAGACGGAGACAGGGGAGGATATCTTGAAGAGGATCAGGGAGGCCATCAAAGCTAAGGAAGGAGGAGTGGAGGTGGAAAAAATCAGGAAGGCTAAAGATCGGAAGGTGATAGTGGGGTGTAAGACGGAGGAGGATAGAGAGGAGGTAAAGGAGAGGCTGAAGAGCGCAGAAAAACATCTGAATGTTGCTAACATGACCAACAAACAGCCGCTAATCATTCTCAGGGACGTGTTTAATTATAACACCAACGAAGATATCTTCGATGCGCTCCGATACCAAAATGGGCAATTCTTCAGCGGTGTAGATGGAACAATAGAGATAGCTTACAAGAAAAAATCCCGGAATCCGCACGCGCAACACGTCGTGATGAGGGTGCCCCCGTTGACCTGGCAAAGAATGGTCGATGCCGGATTTGTACGCATCGACCTTCAGCGAGTACGAGTGGCCGACCAGTCGCCGCTTGTCCAGTGTTCCCTGTGCCTTGGCTACGGCCATGGCCGACGCTTTTGCCAGGAAACACTGGAGAAGTGCAGCCACTGCGGGGGTGCCCACGTGAGGACGGATTGCGCTGATTGGTTGGCCGGTGCGACCCCTTCCTGCTGTAACTGTGTGCACGCTAAGGCTGAAAAGACTGATCACAACGCCTTCAGCCACGAATGCACCATCAGACGGAAGTGGGACGCACTGGCTCGATCAACAATAGCCTATAGCTAAGCAGCAATAGGTAACCATGCGAAACGCAAGCGAGCAAGACGCCAGGAAAACGATTTGGAACAAGTTAACACTTTGGACAAACGTTTACCAATTAAGAGCTGTAAGAAGCCGCTGCATTCAACATAGTCAAATCAACACTACAAACAAATAAAACATAAAATAGACGCGTTTTACCTACCAATAAAACGCATATTATTACTTACCTTATTCGAACCTTATTAATTTGAGATAGGCACTTCCGTTTCCCGCCTTGCATTTCCTTTTTCTAATGAATTTACGATTGACTTCCGGCTGCTTCCGGTACATACGTCACTTCCACCAGGCAGGGTGGCGCGCGATTTTATCGACGACATCTTTATTCCTCATTGCGAGTCGAAAATCACCAGGCAGAGATTAAAGTATAAGGTTCGAATAAGGTAAGTAATAATATGCGTTTTATTGGTAGGTAAAACGCGTCTATTATTGACTTGACCGTTATTCGAACCTTATTAATTTGAGACCTGTTTGTTATCGCCTGGTGGTGGAAGTGACGCCAATGTGAGAGGCATAATAACATGTAATAAAGAATATTGAATTTTAAATCAAAAGTAGAGAACCTGAACTTTAGTTCGTAGTTTAGGTAGTATATACCTACCAGAAGCCTCAAAATAAAAGCTGAACCAGAAGCAAAGTACTTTACAGCAAGGATATCAAAAGAAATTATTGTTACTTAATAAAAAATATTGAACTTTCTACAATCAATATAGGTAGATGTAAATCAAATCGTTTAACATACTTAATTACCAAAATATTACTAGAACTTGCAGCTAGAACCGATTGCTTTACAAAAAGTATTAATTTTCCTTTAAAAGTATTTTTGGAAATTTCTAGGAAAAAAAGTAGCTTCTGTTTTCCACCCGTACGGGGACGAAGCGTGAATTTATGTAAGTACTAATACCTAATTATAATTGTGTGGAAGCATTTTTACATTTCTAGGGAAAATCTCTAACCAATAACTGTTATAGTTCAAAGTGGTGTAGCGATATACTTTCGTTTCTATCGCTTTTACATACTTAACTCTTATTTCACCTATTCTGCAGAAAAACGAGTAAACTATGACTTTTTAGCAGATATTCTGTAGTCGCAGAACAAAAGATGAAGCAAACAAAAATATTGGACCCAATTCTGTATGTTTGAAACAGTGTCGAGCCCGATTGTACAAACTATTTTTGACCCGTAGGCAGGCCTGAGGGTGATCCGAATTTCACAATTTTACCTATATAATGCTCAGCATTCGTTTAACTTTCGACCAGAAAGCACAAGGAACAAGGTCACAAAACGGTAGGTATACCTAGGTATATCTATTTGCACTTGAACTCTAAATGAATAATTCTTAAATTGTAACGCAATGCCTATACGAGGGCATTGAACAAATTATTTATTATTGAAAATAGTAGGTAGTTTCTTAATAAATATCTCGTAGATCTTATCGCGGCTTTACATAGGGCCAAAGGCTTCATGTTGAAGCAAACAGATTTAAAACCGAATGTTTTGTTTGAGCTCATTTGACACGATGAATGAATGAATAATACATTAAGAAGCTAGACTTATATCTATACTTGCTTTGTTTTAATAAATCTAAATATTTGGATTGAAGAATTGGTTTTGTAGGTACACCAAAACATGGACTTACCCTTTCAGTAATATCTTGCATTTGCAGATTCATGCAAGAAAATAATTTGCATTTATTTTCTTCATTGCATTTATTCATAAATCGTGAACCAAAGGAAAATTTCAAAATAATGTAACCACCTTGTTACTTTTCAGATAAAGTGGATCAATATGATATTTTAAAATCAAATGAGCCATATAAGGAGCAGAGAAGAACGTCATTCTTACGGTAAATTCACCTGGCTGCCATTTCAGTACTTTAACTCATTTGTTCAGTTATACATTTGCTCAACCTGACGGAGACATAGACTGCACATTTTCGAAGCGGCATGGCAGCTTCGTCGACACGTCTAACATGGCTTAAACGTTGCAAGACATCGGGTAAAAATAATGAATTTAGAGGAATTGACGGATAACAGCAGCTGCTAGTAGTCGGTTGAGGTCAGCTCACCAATAAACAGCACGCTTAACTGTACTTACGGTATTAGCAAGGATGGAGGGTACCCACACGTGAGAGGTGGGCCACATTCGACCAAATGCGTCGCGAATAAATGCTCAGTAATCGTTTACACTGCAACGTAAACATTATTACTACTTACTTATACTTATCTACTTACATACTGGCAAACAGTATTGATACTTCCTAGTAAAATTCTTTGAGCATTTGGTCACCACGTGCCGATCTGGAATAAATCGAAAACTCGGCAGAGAACCGGCTAAGCTATGGGTATGGTGCCTAACAATAAACTTGGATGCCACGTATATATAGGGCCGAAAAACTTTGCAGTTCTGTGGACTACACAACTACCTTATAATGTTACTCTATTTCCAGACGGATTTCAAGAATGCATTAAGTAAGCAGAGAACCAACACAACGGGACAGTGAAACTTACAAAGTTTAGGAGTCCGACAAGGCTTTGGAATCTCTTTTGATGAACGTTTGCTCGTAGGATGCGTGAAACATGTGTAAAGACAAACCTGCACACTCGGCACAAAAGGCATTGTGCATACCAAGTAGATACCTACTTTTAATTAATAATAAATTTCGTTCAAAACTCGGCAACAGTAGTCTTATTATTATAATTTCCCAGTCTAATCACATCATAGAAATTATCATAGTAGGTATATTATATGTAACGATCAGCAATCTACCCTTACGTGAGTAGATATTAAGGAATTATATATGTTCCACTGAACTTAAAATATCCACACAGAATTTAAAATCTCTTAAAGCTTTGATAATCAAGTTGATCATCGTAATAAAATAGTAAGCTACTGATAGGAAAGCTTAGGTAAAGTCGCATGCACCAAGAAACAAGATACATTCAAGGCATGAACGTACACTCAACAAATTTTAAAACCTCGTTGTAGGAACAATAAAAGTATTAGACCTTCGACGGTTAATACTAATGATAATGAAATTAGTGGATGGTTATATATTTGTTGTGTACTTGAATACTTTAGTCTTATTTAGTCGAATACTATTTTAAAGAATATGGAATGAATACTTCTTAGTGGCAGGTGACTGTACCTGAGACTAGACTGCAAGGTCATAGCCTCAGTTAAAAAAGGGATCAGAGCAATATTCAGTATAATGAAATTTATCATCATTACGCAACTAGGTTCCGCAAAATTTAAAAAGGTCGACTCATTTTACAAAGTAGTTTCTCTGCTCTTAACCAGCAAATTAAACGCCAGGACACGATAACGTTCATTGTCAAACGTTCATTTCGAAGCCTATGGAAACTCGGTTTGGAAATAAGAGTAAGATTCCTGCAGGGTATGCGATACCCTGTAGCGACATCTACCTGTCGCTAAATGAACTACATAGACATGCTACGCACTACGAGCTTCAGCGAAGATTGCGCCACTCTATATCAGAATTTCTAGATTGCGCAAGTGCACTACTCATCGCCGATCGGGTTATTTACAACCAACCGACAACAACTGTCGGTTGAAAAACCACGGGCAAGTGGGCCAGATGGGCCGGCCCGTTGCAGAGGAACCACCTACTCTGCCTTTGGGGAACGATTCCACCCTGTTCCCCAAACCCATTTAGGGTCTTGAGTAGGTATAAGAACCGGTGCTTGGGCGCAAAGCAGGCCTGTTCTAATGTCATGTCAATACTTACGGGATTTATTTCTTCTTACTGTCGATCGATGAGCGGTCAGGTCACATGCCTCAATCACAGCCCCTGTTTGGGTTGATTTTGTGAGTCGAGCTTGTCGACCGAGCGACGTAAGGAGTGCCACATGAGGGCACAGTCGCGACAGATCAGCTTAACACCAGCCATTTAATTTATCAGCATTACAACACAAGAAACTATGTCGAAAACCCTGTGAGGGTTTCTTTTAATTTGCGTGCTCCTGCGAGTAGACGCGAGGGCACAGCCGCTATAGACTAGTTTTGCAACAGACATGCGATTTAAAAAGGCTATGTCGAAAATCCTGCGAAGTTTTCTTTTAATTTACGTACTCTTGCAGGTAGACGCACGGGCACAGCCGCTATAGACTAGTTTTGCAACAGTCATGTGATTTAAAGAGGTTATGTCGAAAACCCTGCGAGGGTTTCTTTCAATTTACGTACTCTTGCGAGTAGACGCGCGGGCACAGCCGCTATAGACTAGTTTTGCAACAGTCATGCGATTTAAAGAGGCTATTTCGAAAACCCTGCGAGGGTTTCTTTTTATTTATGTTCTCTTGCGAGTAGACGCGCGGGCACAGCCGCTATAGACTAGTTTTGCAACAGTCATGCGATTTAAAGAGGCCATGTCGAAAAAACCCTGCGAGGGTTTCTTCCTATTTACGTACTCTTGCGAGTAGAAGCGTGGGTACAGCCACTATAGACTAGTTTTGCAACAGTCATGCATGCGTCTATTAATTCACGTGCTCCTGCGAGGAGACGCTCGTTTTTTAATAGTCTTAACCTGCGAGGAAGAGGTTAGCGGCCACATGTTTGAAGCCGCACGCTTTCGGTTGTTTTCCAATGAAAAGCCAGTTCGTGCAAAAGGTATCAAGTGACGAGGGACAAGTGAATCTATGGGATGTTTTACCTCGCATAACGTTACCATGATCAAGCTCATTCAAAATTAATTTTATTACAAAGGTGACAACCTTACTTTATCAACGAATTAAAATGTAAGTTAGATAGGTTAGGTACTCACGTGATTTAAAAAAAAAATTTCGTACATTTCGAATTTTATAGGACAGATAACGAAATATAAATAAATATACGTTAGCGGTGTTTATATTGGCCCCCCCTTTTTTTACTCGCTGACCGCGTCGTTATAGAGAGCATATGGGAGAACTGTCCCTGTCACTGCACTTTACATTATAATATAACTCCCATCTTTGCAGAAATTACCGCTATAAAATACTGGAAAGCTAAGAGCTTATAACTAAGATCTTACAAAAATAAAATTATTTTTAAATAATGAAATTTAAAATCGAACGGTAAACCGTTAAATATCTAAAAATCATGAAAAAGCAAAAAGCCATTAAATCGTTTCATAATTGCGTTTCAGTTGGAAATACAGGGTATTTTTATAACCTTATGTATATTCAGACACTGCCAATAAATTAAACTGCCACGGTCAGATAATCTCGGTACAATACCGACTGGCCCGTGGCAGAAAAACATAGTAGGCAAATATAGCAAATAATTATAATGATTTGAGATTATATTGTGGGTACTTGACATCCTACACATTGAAAAGTATTCGCAAATCCAGATAGTCTCGGTTCTATACCGACTGGCTCAAGCGAAAAACAATTCAACGAAGTAAGTATAACAAAATTACCCACAATTTTTTATGAAATGTTCACACAATCGGATAGTCTCGGAACAATTCCGACCGAATCATGCTAACAAATCTATAAAATAAAATCAAAAAATAGCTATGATTTTCGAATAGTTTTTGCTTTTTTTCAGTAGAAATATTAATTTCTAAACGAAAAGAAAAGTACTTACAGTTTGGAACAAACTCACTTTTACACTAGAATTATGCAATCTGTCTGCAATTTCCACAAAACGCAATATTAATTTTTTAAAATATTCAAAATTCAAAAGAATAAAATAACTTCTTCAAGACGTGGTTGCACTTAGCAAGACACGTCCGCACTCGGCGGGAAATAAAACGCCAATGAGGAATAAAGATGTCGTCGATAAAATCGCGCGCCACCCTGCCTGGTGGAAGTGACGTATGTACCGGAAGCAGCCGGAAGTCAATCGTAAATTCATTAGAAAAAGGAAATGCAAGGCGGGAAACGGAAGTGCCTATCTCAAATTAATAAGGTTCGAATAACGGTCAAGTCAATAATAGATGCATAAGTCTTGTTGAAAATATATATTAAATATATATACTTAACCAGCAAATATAATGGCAATAGTAAATAAAACAATAACGTATACAATAAACAACAAAACAACACCAATAATAAATATTCTATGTAAGCATTCAACAAATAATAACTTAAATCTTAAAACAGTCAAATTATATAAAAATTACAAAAGTACTAAAAAACAAATAAAACAACAAACAGTTAATAAAATAATAGTGTTAAAGCTCTTAAACAAATAAAAGAAACAAGTAAACATTTAAATAGAAGGACAAAATTTAAATAAACAACTTAAGTTAACATCATTCTATCGTGAGAAATTAATAAAATACATAAGGTACAAAATACAAAAGATAAATTTACAAAATGAATAAATAAATATCAAAAGATAAATAACCTAAAATAAATAGCATAAAATAAAGCAAAGATAAATAACACTCCCTCAGAGATTAATAAAATATATTCAAAAACAAGAAACAGAACAAAAGAAAGTAAAATAAATAAAAAGTTAAAAGAAACAGTAATTGTCAAATAAATAAGAAAATAAAAATTGAACTATAACGAAATGTCGAAAACCGTCCCACCTACTACAACCCTAAACCCAATTAAAATCAAGTAAATAAATAAAAGAGAGTAAAAACAGACACTGACCACCCATGTCAGAGGAACGCTGAAAACTCTAAAAAAAAAAAAAAAAAAAAAAAACCTAACCTAACCTAACCTAACCTAACCTAACCTAACCTAACCTAACCTAACCTAACCTAACCTAACCTAACCTAACCTAACCTAACCTAACCTAACCTAACCTAACCTAACCTAACCTAACCTAACCTAACCTAACCTAACCTAACCTAACCTAACCTAACCTTTTTTTTTTTTTTTTTTTTTTTTTTTTTTTTTTTAACGTCAGGAAATCCTTTATGGATACCACCCGCCCCGGGGGGAGCGGGAGGTTATGTGGGAGTCACCCCCAGAATGGGGGCATACCCACTAAAACCTGACGGGGTTCCCTCTGAACGCCATGGTGCCGGGACTATGGGCACGCTTTCGCACTCTTCCACGGCCCCGGCGGCGTCGGCTCTATCAGAGCCCCTCCGAGACTGGTGAGGCGACTGCCTCCCACCTAGTCTCCCTCGGAGAGAGAGGGGCGCGCGGAACCTCCACGCGCGCCACCTCTAGGCCATACGAGGACGGCGGCACCCCCCAGTGCCACCGTCACTGCCTTTGTTATGGGGGCCGGAGATCTTGGAGGAACCTCCTCCTCCGGTGCCCAGCTCTCCTGCTGCGGATGGGGTCAGTCGAAAGGGCTTCCCGCTCCCTTTCCGCAGCTTCTTTCTGCGAGAGAACTTCCTCGCAGAATGATAACACCTCGTTCCAGGCCTCTTCACCTCCAATCATGATTCTCATCAAAGCTGGAAGTGACAAGTCACTGCCCACTTTATTAACCAGCTCGCGCCTTTGGCTTGCCCAGGCTGGGCAGACCTCCAGCGTGTGCTGCGCGTTATCTACTAATTCACTGCAGTGATGACATTGTGTAGAGGGCTCTCTTCCGATTTGGCACAGGTACTTTCCGAAACACCCGTGTCCCGTCAGTACCTGCGTCAATCTAAAGGTCATTGCCCCGTGTTCCCTCCCTATCCACTCCTGAAGAATAGGACGAATTGCTTCTATTGTTCGAAGACCAGCTTTAGGTTGCGCAAGACGGTTGCGCCATTCCTCCATGAGCTCATCGTATATAATTTGCCTTTGGCCTGCAACCTCTCTTGGTGCAGGTCTTAGGCCACTTCTCAATGTTAGTTCTCGCCAGTTGTACAACGCAGTAAGACCTCTGGCGTCCAAATCCCAAGGCACAGTGCCCGCGAGAGCACAGGCTGCTTCGAACGAGACCGTGCGGTATCCCCTAATTACCCTTAGCGCCATCGCTCTCTGCGGATTGCGCAGTAATGCGATATTTTGGCTGCTAAGGGTATCGGCCCACACGGGAGCTCCGTACATTGCCATCGACCGTACTACACCCATGTACAGTCGACGACAACTCACTTTAGCACCTCTTATATTGGGCAGCAGCCCTCCCAGGGCGGCAGCCGTCTTCGTCAGTTTTGGCGCTAATCGTTTAAAGTGGGGATTGAAGTCCCATCGGCGATCGAGGACGAGTCCTAGGTACTTCATCGTCGACTCGACGCCGATGCGGACACCACCTATCACGATATGCGCCTGCGCTGGAGGCTTGTTTCTCGGCCCGTGGAAACACACTGCCTCCGACTTGTTCAGTGCCACCTCAAGTCCCAGTCGGCGAATCCTGTCCACAACCTGTGCCACACCTGCCGTGGCAAGTAATGCTGCGTCTCGGTAGGTCTTCCCTCTCGCCGTGACCAGAGTGTCGTCAGCATAACAGGTCAAGCTCACGCCCCAGAGCGTGGCTCCCCGTAAGACCCAATCATATCCGATGTTCCACAGGAGTGGCCCTAGGACCGAGCCCTGTGGAACACCGCACAGCATTCTATGACGACACCAGCCCTCTTGTCCCTCGAATATGATAAATCGTTCACTGAGGTAGTCCTCGATAGTGTTACGGAGGTAGAGAGGCACGTCGTGGTATTTCAGCGCCTCCTTGATGCAGCTCCAGGGCAAGGTGTTGAAGGCGTTCGCGATGTCAAGAGACACCGCCAACACCACCTCGCCTCGGGAGACTGCTTCCTCCGCAATCGTCTTCACTTTTAGGATAGCACCTACCGTCGACCGCCCCCTCCGGAAACCGAACTGGTTGTTGTCGAGATTTGGTCCGACACAGTTCAGGTGCCCAGTGAGGCGATCGGCGATAATGCGTTCCAGAAGCTTCCCTATATCGTCCAACAGTATTATAGGGCGGTAGGCTGACGGAGAATCAGAGGGCCGCCCCTCCTTTTTTAACAGGACCAGCCTTCCCGTCTTCCAACGAGCCGGAAATTCACCCTTCTTTAGGCAAGCATCAAACAGCCCTTGAACGCGCGGACCTAAGGCTTTCAATGCCTTAGCCAGAGCTTGGCCGGGGATGCCGTCAGGTCCCGGCGCTGTTTTCTTGGCCTTAAGCCGAAGAGTGGCCATCCTCATTTCTACCTCATTGACGTCTGGTATTTCAGCTTCAGAGTTAGTGCCCTCTCTTGGTGCCATCACCGGGGGTATGTGCCTCTCCCTGGAAGGAAAGAGAGTCGATACCACCCTATCCAAGAGCTGAGGCTCTAAAGACAACGTCAGTGGTGGCGCCCACGGACGGAGTTTGCCCCGCACCAACCGGTAAGGCGTTCCCCATGGGTCCCTGTTTAAGGTCTCCAACATCTCTTCCCGCCCTTTGAGTTTGGCATTGGCCATAGCCACTTGCAAAGCCAGTTTCGCCTCTTTGTACGCTTCATACAATTGGGCTTCAAGGGCCAAATCTCTAAGCCTTCTTCGACGGTGCCTGGTGTACTGGCGTCTGACTACCACGCACTCCTCGCGCAAGTGTGCGAGCTCTGCGGACCACCAGTACACTTGACGCTTCGGTTGGTACGGTCTGGCTCTGGACATTGCCGCGTCGCACACTTTTGACATTGCCTGCGTGAACCATTCCGTCTCTTCCTGAATATCCACTTCCTCTAGACTGGAAGGCGCCGTAATCCAAGCTTGGACCAAGGCCGCTTCCTCCAGCACAGCCTGATCCAGGCTTTTCAGGGACCAGCGTGGGCATCCCTCCCGCGCATCATCACTATGAGTCCTGTTTGGGGCGGAAGAGGGGAGAGTTACATCAAACCGTATATAACGATGGTCTGATGAAGTCTCCACCTCTTCCAGCACCCTCCAGCCATTAATGCGGCTCACCAGATTCTGACTTACAAAGCCTACATCCACTATTGACTGGCCTTGAGGCCGCACACATGTGAATGTAGAGCCCCGATTTATATTTACAAGGCCAGTTGTTAGAGCCCATTCCTCTAGTGTGTCACCCTGCACGTCCGTGACTGGAGACCCCCACGCCGCTGATTTCGCGTTTAGGTCTCCGAGGACAAGCACAGGGTGCGGGTGACTTTGCCCGACGAGAGCTCCAACCTGTACAAGAAAGCTCTCGAATTCATGAAGCGGCCTGTTTGGCGAGAAGTAAACTCCTATCACCTTCAGGCCTGCCACATGGGCCGCTACAAATCCTTGGCCTCTTGTGACCCTATCAAAAGCCACTCCTCGTGACACTAGTGCCACCAGCCCAACTTCATCCCCAGCCCAATTGGAACTAGGTGGGACGCAGTATGGCTCTCCGACGACTGCTATGTCAATCAACCACTGCGCCATGCTCTGAACCAAGAGGTCCTGAGCACTGACGCAGTGGTTGAGATTCGCCTGAAGGAAGCGGGAAGCCATATTAACTGTTGGTTTCCATCCTATCCTCCTCTACCCCCGTTTGAGACGGGGGGCTCGTGGCCTCAGCTGGTTTTGTACCAGTCGTTTTTGTGGCCTTCCTCTTCCTGGACTTTGGAGCTGTGCATGCTTTGCTCCCCAACCGGTGTGCCGAAGGCTTATTTGCCGCAGCGCACAGTGAACACTTTGGCGCTGCTGTGCAAGTCAACACTTTATGCCCGGGACGGCCGCATCTGTAGCATTCCTCGCTACGATCGACCTCCTCGGTGCATAGAGCACGGGTGTGCCCACTTTGCAGGCACCTAAAGCACCGCATCGGCCTGGCCTGAAGCGTCTCTATGCGGGCGGACACCCAGCCTATTAGTAGTCGGCCTTCCTCCGTTATCTTTTTGGCAGCTCCTATTGGGCAGCTAACCACTGCAACGCCAGTGCCCTGGTATGTGCGCCGAATTTCGCCAACCACCTTGACTAACTCCTTGGAACAGCTGCCCTTCTGCGCTACGACATCCGCAATGTCCTCTTTCGAAACGGAGTCATCCAGTCCCGTAATGCGGAACTCCGCACATTTGGTCGGTCTTGAGACCCTAGCCAACTCCTCATTTAAAGCCTCTCTAAGCTTCTGTGCGAGGCTGTCAGCCTTCTCTCCGCTCGCTACTCCACCTGACACTTCGAGGATGCGAGCCCCTGTAGCCGCCTTTCTGAAGCGCAGGCTGGAGATGCCGCAGCTTGCCAGGTCTATCTTTGATTTAGCATCAGCTAACACCTTGGCGTATGTCACCCCCTTCTCTTCTGCTCCTGGCTGCAGCGTAATAACCACCGCTGCTGTTCTTGGAGTGCGCAGTTTCGCCTTTGGCTGAGTCGGGCGGCTCTGAGGTTTGTTTGTACCTCCATTGCCTTTTGGGCCAGAAGGTTTTGCCGTTGGCTTTGCCTTTCTTCCCTTCTTGGTGACCGTGGACCACCCCTCTTCCATATTTGCGGGCGCCGGCGGTAAATCTCGCGGTTGAGAAGGCCCTGCCGTTCCCTTTGCAGGCACTTGCTTGCTCTTCTTTTTCTCCTGCTTTTTTCCAGCATCAGGCTGTGAAATTGGCTGACGAGTCTCAGCTTCAGCCTGCGGCTCTGAAGCAGTCTTCTTTTTCTTGTCCGCAGCAAGAGGGGGGCGAATTCGTTTTTCCGGGAGGAGCCTCTCCTCCATCCCCGCAAACCTAGCATTAATCATGCTGCCCACTTGATGCATGATTTCTCGCGCTAACTCCTCATTGCCAGAGGGAGGTGCCGATGGGCCCCTTGCGGCTTCTTTACGACTTCCAGAGGCCGAAGGAGACTGATCCATATCCACGGTGGCTTGCGCCATCTTGCCCTTTAGCTCATCGAGCTCTCGCCGGAGATCCGCCATATCCGCCCGGAGGCGACTGTTTTCTGCCTGCAGCTTGGCAGTTTCCTCCGTAACGGAGCCAGCGTACAATTCTTCAACTGCTGTTTTAATTGAAGCCGCTGACTCTTTGAGGGCTTTTATAAAGGTGCCCTTAAGGCTACCTGACTTTGTGGCTACCTTAAGGATGACCTCTGAAGCATCCACCACTTGCTTAACTAGATCTGCCGCAAGTCCAGCATTTCCTTCCGATCGCGTTGGTGGAGCCACCTTGCGCGTTGCTTTGTGTTTAGCCATATGCGCAGCTACCTCCTCTTCTGCCTTCTTCTTATCGTCTTCCCGTTTCAGGAATTTATGTGCGGCCTGGGCTTTAGCCAAGCCGACATATTTCCCTGTAGAGGGCGGGCGACCTCTACCTCTTTTTGCAGTCAGCGCTTTGGGTGTAGTCGAGACTGCCTCGTCATCTGACCCAGATTCCGACCCCGAATCATCGCGCCGCCGCTTTCCTTGCGTCACCTTATTGCCCCAAAATTTGACAGGCACTGCGTCTAGCCTGACGCTACACTCACTTAGCCTAGAGTCCGTCTCTGACTCTATGCTGACCAACGATACGTCACCACACGAACCGTAACGACTCCGCACTCCACTGGGAGAGCTCCCTCCAGAGTTTGCCTTATTGGCAGACCTTCGCGCTATTGCGCCACTGCTTGCTCCGCCTTCACGGCTATCTTCATCATTTTTGGTTTTAAGTTTTAAGTTTTCCATATTTGAACCCACGAGAAGTAGGGAAGTGTTCGGTCACCGCGGCCAGAGCCCTTGTGGCCGCGGAAGGGTATATACAGACGGAGGTCCCCTGGTATCCGCTGGGTTTTGTATCGTGTTTTCCTTCACTGTGACCGGCCAACTAAGGCAAGCCCCCTCGGCCTGCACTACCCCAACATACCACCTTGACGCCCGACAAGGGTCGCTGAAGTGGCAGTACAGACCGGTCGGAAAGGCGGCGAAACCTTTCCAGACGGCAGGGTTAGTGCCGTCTCGCCCAACATCACACAAACAGCTTCCTCCTCCTCTGCAAGCAGACTCGGAGAAGCCTCCCTCTTCAAACAAACCCCCCCCCCAACAACGGCAACACGCCCGACCCAAACGACCAACACCCCCCCCGGTCCAACAACCCCTATATCCCCTATTCCCCCCCTGTGGACAGAACCACACCCAAACCCAACCCTCCCCTTCCTACCCCACCGACACGTCCTGAAAAGGACGATGCCGGCGCCTGTGGTTTCTGTTGCGTCTATTTCTGAAGGAAATAGACCAATAACAGGCGGCACCTCGTGAAGGAAGTAACCACAGACTTGCCTTGGGGATCATCACGACTGTTGCGCTCTCCCCCAAGACCAAACGCCTCCTTACCCGCGCACCCCTGCGGCGTAAGGACGGCCCTGAGTTTGTCCAAAACCGGAGCTAGGCAAAACCAACTATTAATGGACAAACCCAGGACCCGCCCAACCTAACCTAACCTAACCTAACCTAACCTAACCTAACCTAACCTAACCTAACCTAACCTAACCTAACCTAACCTAACCTAACCTAACCTTTTTTTTTTTTTTTTTTTTTTAACCCAGTAAAAATCCTTTATGGATACCACCCGCCCCGGGGGGAGCGGAGTGGTTATGTGGGAGTCTCCGCCAGAGTGGCGGCATACCCACTAAAAAGTCTGGGGGGTTCCCTCTTACGCCATAGTGCCGGGGCTATGGGTACGCTTTCGCATTCTTCCACGGCCCCGACGGCGTTGGCCCTGAAAAGGGCCCCCTCTCGGTTGACGTTAAAACGTCCCGCCACATCCTCTCCGTGAGAGGAGAGGGGGGGCGCGCAGAACCTCAGCACGCGCCCCACCTCATGGGGGCCATACGCGGACGGTTACACCCCCCGGTGCCACCGCCGCGGCCACACCACCGCTGCGGGAAGGGTTTACGAGCGTACACCTCCGCAATACCTGCCCGCAGCATCAATTTTTATTGAGGTTTTCTTCCTCGCGGCCCGGGCAACACCAGCCTAGGTCCTCGGTCCCACTAGGGCCCCGGTAAACAGGGCCCCTACTAGAGCCCATACTCAGTGTGGGATAACGAGATACGCCAGCTGCGGAAAGGGTTTACCAGCGACACCTCCGCTGTACCTGCCCGCAGCGTCAATTTTTTACCGAGGTTTTCTTCCTCAAGACAGCATCCCCCTTTCTGCCAGGCATACTCGGGGGAGCTTTCCCTCTTTAAACCCCCCCCCCCAGCAACGGCTCATGCCCGACCCAACAACCATCACCCCCCCATTCCAAAAACCCGCCCCCGACCCCCCCAACCCCCCCAAACAACCCCAGCCGACCCCCTTTCCCTCCCTTAAGTAAATAGACCAGTAAGACCACAACCCGACAAAACCCCTCCTCCCAAGTCTATCCCACCGACACGTCCTGAAAAGGACGATGTCGGCGCCTGTGGTTTCTGTTGCGTCTATTTCTGAAGGAAATAGACCAATAACAGGCGGCACCTCGTGAAGGAAGTAACCACAGACTTGCATTGGGGATCATCACGACTGTTGCGCTCTCCCCCAAGACCAAACGCCTCCTTACCCGCGAACCCCTGCGGCGTAAGGACGGCCCTGAGTTTGTCCAAAACCGGAGCTAGGCAAAACCAACTATTAATGGACAAACCCAGGACCCGCCCAACCTAACCTAACCTAACCTAACCTAACCTAACCTAACCTAACCTAACCTAACCTAACCTAACCTAACCTAACCTAACCTAACCTAACCTAACCTTTTTTTTTTTTTTTTTTTTTTTTTTTAACGTCAGGAAATCCTTTATGGATACCACCCGCCCCGGGGGGAGCGGGAGGTTATGTGGGAGTCACCCCCAGAATGGGGGCATACCCACTAAAACCTGACGGGGTTCCTTCGAGGTCGCCATGGTGTCGGGGCTATGGGCACGCTTTCGCACTCTTCCACGGCCCCGACGGCGTGGGCTCTTAAAAGAGCCCCCCTCTGACTGGTGAGGCATTGGCCTCTCACCAAGTCTCTCGCGGAGAGAGAGGGGCGCGCGGAACCTCCACGCGCGCCACCTCTAGGCCATTAATGGACGGCAACACCCCCCGGTGCCACCGTCACGGCCTTTGTTATGGGGGTCCTACGACTCCCGGCTCTCCACTGCGGATCAGGATTTTTCTCCCTTTCCACAGCTCTCTCAGCAAAGGAGCTTTCGCTGAGAGTTGCCATCGCTATGTATTACAACCACTCCGCCGTGCTCTGAGTCACAAGATCCTGAGCCCTGGCGGAGTGGTTGTTATTCGCCTGGAGAAAACTTAAGGCGATCTAGGTTTCCATTTCAGCCGTCGGCACAGAAGCCGGGTTTTTCGCTGCCTTCGAAGCCCTTCTTTTCGTTAAAGAAGGAGAACATGACTTGCTGCCCAGCCTATGCGCCGACGGCTTATTTGCCGCTGCGCAGACGGAGCATTTGGGAGTGGCAGAACACTCCGAAGATTTGTGGCCTTCCTGACCACAACGGTAGCATTCACCGCTACGATCTGTCACCGCGGTGCACTGTGCTCTCACATGCCCGTTTTCCAAGCATCGGTAGCATCTAAGGGGTCTAGGCTGCAACATTTCCACTCGTGCCGACACCCAACCCACTAGAAGACGACCCTCCTCTCCCAGCTTTTTGGCGGCAGAAACCGGGCACTTCACCAGGGCCACACCAGTACCCCGGAGAGTGCGCCGGATTTCGCCCACCTTTATAGCTTCTGCCGAGCAGCCCCCTCTTTCTGCGACTGCAGCTATCAAGTCGTCTTTGGCAACCGAGTCATCGAGCCCCAGAACTCGGAGCTCTGCACATTTAGTGGGCCTTGAGATCCGTGCCACATTCTCGCACAGGGCCTCCCTTAATTTCTGGGCTAGGGAATCCGCCTTTTCCGCACTGGCATCCCCCGCAGCCACCTCGAGGATGCGTGCGCCTGTTACTGCCTTGCGGAAGCGCAGGCCATCAATGCCGCAGCTCGCAAGATTCACCTTCGCTTTCGCCTCCGTCAACACCTGAAGGTATGTAGTTCCCCTCTCCACCGCCTCCGGCTGCAGGGTTATAACAACCGCTGCAGTTCGGGGAGGGCGCAGCTTCACCCTAGCCGAACGAGAGGTAGGCTTGGAATCCCCTTTGCTAGGCTTTTGAGCTGCATTCCTCGTCTGTGGCTGGGCTTTTTTGCCCTTTTTGGCCTTTTTCGTAACTTCGGACCAGCCTTCGTCCGGATTTTGAGGCATCTGCGGAGCCTCTCTTGCGTGCTTCTTTGCAGAAGCTGCAGTCTCCTCAGCAGCACCTGGCTTTTTCTTCTGTTTGCCCTTTGGGGGCATCGGAGCCTCCGGACCACTCTCAGGCACGGTCTGCTGCTTTGGAGCCTCTTTCCTCATATCGGCAGCCAAAGAAGGTCGAATGCGCCTCTCTGGAAGCAATCTTTCTTCAAAGCTCTCCAGTCGAGCATTCAGCATGCCGCCAACCTCGAGCATGACTGAGCGCAACAGCTCCTCCTGCTGGCGATCACGACTCGCACTTGGTGGGTGAGAGCTTTGAGTCTCACTATCCTCAGGCCGCCTTGCCGACGCTGCCTCCTCAGCTTTTGTTAGTCGGAGTTTGACTTCCATGAAGTCCCTGCGCAGCTCCGCCAACTCCGAACGCAGACGCGCGTTGTCCGCCTGCAGCTTCACAGTCTCCTGAGAGACAGAGGAAGAGCCCAACTCCTGCACAGCTATTTTGATGGAGGCTGCAGAATCCTTAAGGGCCTTCATGAACGTGCCCTTAAGGTGACCGGACTTTGCAGCCACCACCTCTATCACCTCTGCTGCTTCCACAGCTTGTTTGACGAGGTCGGATGCGAGTCCACTGCTTGTTTCTGTTCTCGTCGGTGGGGCTATCACCCTTGATGCCTTGTGGGAGGCAACCCTCGCAGCAACGTGCTCCTCAGCCTTAAGGCGCGCCTCCTCAGCCTTAAGGCGTGCCTCTTCTCTTCTTGCAGCGTTGAGCTCCGCCTGAGCCTTGGCCATCCCCACGTATTTTCCCGTTGTAGGGGGACGTCCTCTACCTCTCTTCTGCGCTACCGCAATGGCTTTGGCTGGAACCGCCTCGTCGTCGCTCGAGGCTGGCTCCGAGCCATGCTCCTTCTCATGGCGACGCTTTCCGCGGGCAGTCACCATGCTCCACAGTCGTGGATCCTCCTCGAAGGCCACGGTCCCACTACTGACACTGACCAAAGACTCAGTGTCACTTGACAGATCGAGCGACGCTCTCAGCGACACTGCACTGCTGCAACCAGCAGCCGCTTCTCCGGCGTAACTTCGCACAATAGCGCCCGCCGAACGGCCAACCACTACACAACGGTCTTTTCGACCATCACTCACCACTTCATTTTGTTTTTTGTTAAAAGATTCCATGTTTAATCCCACGAGTGTGGGGGAAATATGAGGTCACACCCGGCCAGTGCCCCCTGTAGCCGGGGAAGGGTACATACTACGGAGGTCCCCCGGTATCCGTAGGGTTTTGTTTCGAGTTTTCCTTCTCTAAGACCGGCCAATAAAGGCAAGCCTCCTTCGGTCTGCACTGCCGCAACGTACCACCTTAACGCCCGGTAAGGGGTCTCTGAAGCGACAGTACAGAACCGGCGGAAAGATGGCGTTATCTTTCCAGGCGGCAGGGTTAGTGCCGCCTCTCCCACTCAACACAACTCCTTGAAGGAGCTTATCCCTCAATATATAACCCCCCCCAACAACGGCGACACGCCCGACCCAAACAACCAACACCCCCCCAATCCAACAACCCCTATATCCCCTATTTCCCCCCCTGTGGCCTTAACAACGTCTATTTCAGAAAATAGACGAGTAAGACCACACCCCAAACCCAACCCTCCCAATCCTACCCCACCGACACGTCCTGAAAAGGACGATGCCGGCGCCTGTGGTTTCTGTTGCGTCTATTTCTGAAGGAAATAGACCAATAACAGGCGGCACCTCGTGAAGGAAGTAACCACAGACTTGCCTTGGGGATCATCACGACTGTTGCGCTCTCCCCCAAGACCAAACGCCTCCTTACCCGCGAACCCCTGCGGCGTAAGGACGGCCCTGAGTTTATCCAAAACCGGAGCTAGGCAAAACCAACTATTAATGGACAAACCCAGGACCCGCCCAACCTAACCTAACCTAACCTAACCTAACCTAACCTAACCTAACCTAACCTAACCTAACCAACCAACCAACCAATAGATATCAGAGAGACATATATATACCAAATCATACCTATACAATAGTACTTTGATAATTTATAAAACTTACATTCAAATATATCCGATAACACCTTCAAAAAAAAAAAAAAAAAAATAGTGCAAAAAAGTGCCTCACTGTAATCACGCAAAGTGGCAATTATAGTCCTTTTTGGATTACTTTCGGCCTAGAAATAAATCCAAGCATAACTTTTTATTGACCCACTTTTTCAGGAATTTTCTTGGAGTTTGCGTTAGGGGAGAGCCATGGCACCATCCGCCGCTGAAACTCCGCCCCTGCCAGCTTCCGCGGAGGAAGTTAAAGACCTGGAAACTTTTTCGATGGCGATTGGAAAATTAGTGTCGTGTATTAACACGGCAGTTTCTGAGGGAAAGAGTGTGACGGCGTCCAACAAGCGTCTCATCAGCGCCGCGGCCGAGGAGATACGGAGAGCAACACGATTGCTCTCAACTCTCGCTAGTATCTCACCGGCGGCGACCTCAATGGGACCCTCTGAAGCGGGCCCTTCTAGCGGTCTTACCCGGGACATTGTCGCCTGTGTCCGGGAAGAAATCCGTGGGGAAATGGCCCAGCTGAAGAGCTTGGTCGTCGCACAAACTCGTACGTATTCCCAAGCTGCTCGTGGCGAATCAGCACCTTCCCAAGCTACTCCTCGCCCTGTTTCTCAACCAACTGCGAATAAATCTACTAAGCCAGCCATCATCATCACACCTAAGGGCGAAATCAAGTCGAAGCAGGACTCCATCGAAGCGTTCAAAAAGAGCATCAGCTACAGAGCTTCTACATACGCACCAGCTCGCGTGCAGGCTGTGTCCAACGGCAAACTGCGCGTAGAGTTTGATAGCTCTGAGCAGCTCGACGACACTCTTAAGCGCCTCTCGAACTCTGAACAAGTCAGTGCTGAACCCGCTCGCAAACTGTGCCCGATGATTATCCTTAAGGGGATATCCAGGGACGTCCCCTCTGAGGAAATTGTCGACATCCTTAAAGCACAAAATAGGGAACTCACTGACGTTATTGAGAACGATGAAGATTTGCGCCTACGCTTCAAAAGGGACAATCGAAGCCCCACACTATACAACGCGGTATTCTTGGCTCGCCCCCGTGTCTATCGTGTTATGATGGACATGGTCCGGGTAAGCCTCGATCACCAGCGCGTTCATGTGGACGATTTCACCCCATTCATACAGTGTCACAAATGTCTTCAATTTGGACATATGAAGTCCAAATGTACATCTACTGCCGCTTCCCCTTGCGCTCACTGTGCGGCCACTGGACACAGCATGGATGGTTGCCCACTTCGCGAAAAACCCCTGACAGCGAAGTGCACTAACTGCACTTCGCATAATGAAAAATTTAAAACCAAGTTCGACACCAGACACCGCGCCAATTCAGACAGTTGTCCAAGACTGCGTGTGATGCGAGAGAAGATTCTCAGCCGTGTCGATTACGGATATTAATAAATCATGTGTAATTTTAAGGTTCTTATTTAGTTTATATTATATATATCTTTAAATTTTTTCTATTTATTAAAAAAAAAAAAAAAAAAAAAAAAAAAAAAAAGTTATATATATTCTGGTAATAAGAATATTTGTAATGATTGGTCGCATAGGCATTCATGCATTTAATGTATGTTCTCAGTGAACAGTCATATTAAACGTTGTGAAAAGATGTGAATCCGGGCCGAGTATCTAATCGCACGGTCCGGATTTATTATCTTCATTTTATGTAAATTGTGAATTATACTGAAAAAGTGTGTAAATAATATATTTTAAGAATAATATTCATCATTACTATTTTTACTATTCTAACTGATTCAAGCAACTTAAATTAATAATAGTATATTATATTAGTAAAAGATATTTTATGTAGGTAGTTCATGTATAGAAACATGTTCTCGGTAAAACATCTCAAATAATTAAAATTGCAAAAGATTTGAATCTGGGCTGAGTATCCAATAGCACGGTCCGGATTCAAAATCTTTATTTTATTAAATTGTGCTACAATATAAAAACTTAATTAAATACCTTTCCTTCATAAAAATAATGTAATGTTCTGTTCCACGAGGGCCTTTAGTCGGATCGAGTATCCAATAGCACGATTCGGCTGAAGTACCCTTAAAAGCGAAAAATAGAAATAAGTGTAATAATTTAAACAGTGAGCGCTTAAACTTAAAAATTGTGAACCAAATAAATAAAAAAAAAAAAAAAAAAAAAAACCTAACCTAACCTAACCTAACCTAACCTAACCTAACCTAACCTAACCTAACCTTTTTTTTTTTTTTTTTTTTTTTTTTTTTTTTTTACGTCAGGAAATCCTTTATGGATACCACCCGCCCCCGGGGGGGGGCGGGGGGTTATGTGGGAGTCACCCCCAGAATGGGGGCATACCCACTAAAACCTGACGGGGTTCCCTCGAGGTCGCCTTGGTGTCGGGGCTATGGGCACGCTTTCGCACTCTTCCACGGCCCCGACGGCGTGGGCTCTTAAAAGAGCCCCCCTCTGACTGGTGAGGCAACTGCCTCTCACCACGTCTCTCGCGGAGAGAGAGGGGCGCGCGGAACCTCCACGCGCGCCACCTCTAGGCCAAACGAGGACGGCGGCACCCCCCGGTGCCACCGTCACGGCCTTTGTTATGGGGGCCGGAGATCCTGGAGGAACCTCCTCCTCCGACGCCCCACTCTCCGACTGCGGATGGGATTAGTGGCCAGAGCCTCACGCTCCCTTTCCGCATCTTCTTTCTGCGAAAGTACGTTTTCGCAGAAGGTTATTGCCGCTTTCCAACACTCATCACTTTCTACCATGGCTTTTACCAGAGATGGCAGTGAGAGGTCATTGCCCGCTACTTGGACAAGCTCTTGTCGTTGGTTGGCCCACCCTGGGCATACTTCCAGTGTGTGCTGTGCTGTATCCACCACTTCAGCACAATGGTGGCACTGAGTAGATGGTTCTCTACCAATTCGACACAGGTACTTCGAGAAACAACCGTGTCCCGAGAGTACCTGTGTCAGTCGGAAGGTCATAGACCCGTGCTCCCTTGCGACCCACTCTTTGAGTATTGGACGGATAGCCTCTATCGTCCTTATACCGGCACTAGGCTGAGCTAATCGACCGAGCCACTCTTCTAGGAGGATTTCGTGACACTCGAGTCGCTTTCCCTCTACTTCGCGCTGCGCTGGTCGTTGACCACCTGCAATCTGTTGCTCCTTCCAATAAAAGACCGAAGAAAGGCCTCTTGCATCAAGGTCCCAGGGTATGGAACCTGCCAAAACACATGCCGCCTCACAGGAGACTGTGCGGTATCCCCTTATCACCCTTAGCGCCATCGCTCTCTGCGGACCTCGCAATAGAGCGATATTCCGGCTGCTAAGGGTGTTGGCCCACACAGGAGCTCCATAAGTGGCCATGGATCGTACCACCCCCAGGTACAGTCTCCGGCAGCCCACTGTTGCACCTTTCAAGTTTGGCAGTAATCCGCCTAAGGCAACCGCAGTCTTGGTCAACTTTGGCACCAGTCTACTGAAGTGGGCATTGAAGTCCCATCGGCTGTCAAGGACGATTCCTAGATACTTCATCGTCGACTCGACACCGATGCGGACTCCACCCACCACAATATGCGCTCCAGCTGGAGGCTTCTTCCGGGGCCCGTGGAAGCAGAGCGCTTCAGATTTGTTAAGCGCCACCTCAAGCCCAAGACGCCTGATGCGCTCCACCACCTGGGCTACACCTGCAGTTGCTAGAATTGACGCCTCACGGTATGATTTTCCTCTAGCAGTTACAAGCGTGTCATCCGCGTAACAGGTAACCGCTACCCCCCAGAGATTGGCACCTCGCAGCACCCAATCAAAACCAATATTCCATAGGAGGGGTCCTAGTACCGAACCTTGCGGGACACCACACGTCATTCGGTGCTGACTCCATCCTTCCTGATTTTGAAACGAAATAAATCGATAATTCAGGTAGTCCTCAACTATGTGTTGGAGGTAGGGAGGCACTTCATGATATTTCAGCGCCTCTCTAATGCAACTCCAGGGCAAGGTGTTGAAAGCGTTGGCGATGTCCAAGGACACCGCCAAAACAACCTCACCCCGGGACACTGCCTCTTCCGTAGCCGCCTTTACTCGCAAGATTGCACTAATCGTCGACCGCCCCCTACGGAAACCAAATTGGTTATCGTTGAGGTTAGGCCCGACACTGTTCAAATGGCCTACGAGGCGATCGGCGATGATGCGCTCCAGGAGTTTGCCTAAGTCATCCAATAGAACGATCGGACGAAACGCCGATGGTGATTCTACTGGTCGACCATCCTTTTTAAGCAGCACCAGCCTTCCCGTCTTCCATTTTACCGGAAACTGACTCTGCTTTAGACATGCACTAAAGAGATTTTGTAGCCGCGGGCCCAGAGCTTTCATTGCCAAGCTTATCGCTCGGCCAGGAATGCCGTCAGGGCCCGGGGCCGTATTTTTGGCTTTGAGTCGTAAAACCGCCATCCTCATTTCGACCTCGTTCACCTCAGGCACTGAAGCTTCGGGGTCACTCCCTTCATTCGACGTTGCCATGACCGGCGCCACGTGTTCATCCCTCGTAGGGAACAAAGCCGACACCACGTTGTCCAAAAATCTGGGTTCTAGCGTCTGTGTCAGCGGAGGTGCCCAAGGACGAAGTTTCCCCCTTACAAGCCTGTACGGGCGGCCCCATGGGTCACGATTTAAGGACTCCAATAGCTCGTCCCGCGATGAACCTTTGGCCTCTGCAATGTTTATTTGCAGGGTCAACTTGGCCGTTCTATATGCCTCGTATAGCTGCGCCTCATAGTTTCTGTCTCGTACTCGCCTTCTACGGTATCTAGTGTATTCGCGTCTCGCGATAACACACGCAGTACGAGACTCGGCGAGTTCCACGGACCACCAGTAAACCTGACGCTTTGGTGCATATGGCCTAACTCTGGGCATTGCCGCATCGCACACTTGCACCATAGCTTCAGTAAACCAGTTTACCTCGCCCTGAACTTCAATATCATCCAAGCTAGAAGGAGACGTCACCCAAGCCTGAACGATAGCCGCTTCTTCTAGCGCCTCTCGGTCCAGTTTCTTAATAGCCCATCGTGGAGTATTCTGCCCTACATCAGTTGTTCCAGGCCCGTCGTGTCTGGAAAGCCGGCGCGAGACATCGAACCTGATGTATCGATGGTCGGAAAGATTTTCGACCTCCGTCAAGACTCTCCAATTGGCTATGCGCTGCGCCAATGATGAGCTCGCAAAGGTAACATCTACAATGGACTCACCTTGTGGCCGCACACATGTACTGACAGAGCCACGGTTAATAATCGAAAGCCCACTGGTCAACACCCACTCCTCTAACTCTTCACCCTTTGGATCTGTGAACGAAGAGCCCCAAGCCGTAGATTTAGCATTGAGGTCCCCGAGCACAAGTACCGGGTAAGGCCGGCATTGCCCAACAAGAGCGCCGACCTCGACAAGGAATCTTTCAAATTCAGCAAGCACTCTGTTGGGCGAAAAGTACACGGCCACCACCATTATTTCTTCGACGAGGCCTGCCACGCACCCTCGTCCTTTAATCACTTTGTTGAACCCTCCGCCATGCAAATGAATGCAAACGAGCCCGTCATTATCCCCCACCCAGTTATCTGAAGGAGGGATGCAGTAGGGCTCGGATACCACCGCAACGTTTATCAACCACTCCGCCATGCTCTGGGTCATTAGATCCTGAGCACTGGCGGAGTGGTTGACGTTTGCTTGAAGGAAACGGAGGGCCATCCTATCCCGTTTCCATCCGCTCCCTCATTTCCTCCGTCTGTGAGGAGGAGGCGCTAGCAGATCCCGGCTCTCGGCCCGGGCTCTTGGCTTTTCCTCTTTTTGGCTTTGGAGGGGCACATGCCTTGCTCCCCAGCCTGTGTGCTGATGGCCGATTTGCGGCCGCACATATCACGCACTTTGGTGCTGCTGTACACACCGCAACCTTGTGGCCGGACTGACCACAGCGGTAGCAGACCTCGCTGCGGTCAGTCTCTTCCGTGCATTGGGCTCTCACGTGCCCAGTATGTAGGCAACGGAAACATCTTAATGGTTTGGGCTGCAGCAGATCTATCTTCGCCGAGACCCAGCCAACAAGGAGACGACCTTCCTTGCCTAACGTTTTTGCTGCAGCAACAGGGCAGCTTACCAAGACCACTCCGGAGCCTTGATGGGTGAGCCTTATTTCCCCAACTTTTACGTTGTCCTTTGAACAGGAGCCTCTCTGGGAAACAGCGTTAGCAATATCCTCTTTGGATATGGAGTCGTCAAGACCAGATATCCTCAAATCGGTGCACTTTATAGGTCTTGACACTCTTGCCAGATCTCCATCTAAAGCTTCAACGAGCTTTGCTGCCAGAGAATCCGCCTTCTCTCCACTATTCCCTCCTGCAGAAACTTCCAAAATGCGGGCACCCGTAGCGGCCTTGCGGAACCGCAAGCTGTTGATGCCACAACTGTTCAGATCCACCTTATTTTTGGCGTCTGCCAAGATCTTAGCGTAGGTCGCTCCCTTTTCTGCCGCTCCCGGCTGCAGGGTAATAACTACCGCTGCAGTTCGAGGGGGGCGCAACTTCACCGGTGCTGAACGGGTAGGAGGCTTAGTACTCTTTGCACTCGTTTTGGGGCCCGTTGGTTTCGTTGTCGGCTTTGGTTTGGCTTTCTTTTTGCCTTTTTTGGTCACTTTCGACCATCCCTCATTAGAATTTTCAGCCGCTGGCTCTGCATTGTCGGCTTGCGTCTGGGAGGACCCTGCAGCTTCTCTAGCTTCACTAGTCTGCTTCTTCTTCTTTCCTTTCTTGCTTGCTGCAGGCTGTGGGGCCGGATGTTCAGCCTCTGCAGCAGGCTCCGCAGCAGCTTCCTTACGCCTATCCGCTGCTAGAGGGGGTCGAGTCCGCTTTTCTGGTAGGAGTCTCTCCTCCATTCCTTCAAAGCGAGCGTTCAACATACCCCCGACCTGCAGCATAATTGAACGTATCAGCTCTTCTTGCTGCATGTTATTCCCCTCATTAGGCAAAGAGGACTGCAGATTTGCCGTTGATTTAGGCTTCCTCGCAGCTAGTGGCGGCTCATCAGCATCCACCAGCTTTGCTCTCAACTCCATCAATTCTTTGCGAAGCTCCACCATTTCTGACCGAAGCCGAGCGTTATCGGCTTGGAGCTTCGCAACTTCTTCTGTTGTCTTTGTGGCGTGCAATTCCTCTACTGCAGCCTTGATTGAGTTTGCGGACTCTTTCAGAGCCTTCGCGCACGTTCCTTTCAGGCGACCCGACTTCGCAGTCACAGTCAATATTATGTCTGTAGCATCTTCGACCTGCTTGACTAGCTCAGATGCAAGCCCGCTGTTGGCCTCCTTCCGCAACGGCGGAGCCACTGGTCGATTCGCCTTGTGGCTAGCCAGCTGAGCGGCAACGTCCTCTTCCATTTTTCTTTGCGCCTCCTCTCTACGTAAGGCATTTAGGTCTGCCTGAGCTTTTGCTAGACCAACATACGCACCCGTTGTAGGAGGGCGACCTCTTCCCCTCTTAGCGGTCAGCACGACTGATGTGGTCGGTGTGGCCTCGTCATCAGTCGAGACAGGCTCCGAGCCACTTCCGTCCTCATGCCGCCGCTTACCGGGCTTCGTCTTCCAAAGCCTGTCAGGCAGAGTCTCCAGCGCCACACTGCATGCGCTCGACACACTGATCATGGACTCGGCATCGGAGAAGCTCTCGTTCGATAAATCGAGCGAACCCACCAATGCCAAGTCACTTCCTCCCTTCGGTTTCCTGGAGTATGTGCGCACAACCGCACTTACACCTCTCTCCTCTTCTCCTTGGTCCTTACGACCACCACCAACTTTCTTTGTTTTTTTAAATTGTTCAATATTCATAATTGTACCCACGAGTAGTAGGGAAATACTCGGTCACCGCGGCCAGAGCCCTTGTGGCCGCGGAAGGGTATATACAAACGGAGGTCCCCTGGTATCCGCTGGGTTTTATGTCGAGTTTTCCTTCTCTGTGACCGACCAACTAAGGCAAGCCCCCTCGGTCTGCACTGCCACAACATACCCCTTGACGCCCGACAAGAGGTCGCTGAAGTGGCAGCACAGAACCGGTCGGAAAGGCGGCGAAACCTTCCCAGACGGCAGGGTTAGTGCCGTCTCGCCCAACACAACAACAAACAGCTTCCTCCTCCTCTGCAAGCAGACTCGGAGAAGCCTCCCTCTTCGAAAACCCCTCCCCAACAACGGCGACACGCCCGACCCAAACAACCAACACCCCCCCCCCGATCCAACAACCCCTATGTCCCCTATTTCCCCCCCTGTGGCCTTAACTACGTCTATTTCAGAAAATAGACGAGTAAGACCACACCCCAAACCCAACCCTCCCAATCCTACCCCACCGACACGTCCTGAAAAGGACGATGCCGGCGCCTGTGGTTTCTGTTGCGTCTATTTCTGAAGGAAATAGACCAATAACAGGCGGCACCTCGTGAAGGAAGTAACCACAGACTTGCCTTGGGGATCATCACGACTGTTGCGCTCTCCCCCAAGACCAAACGCCTCCTTACCCGCAAACCCCTGCGGCGTAAGGACGGCCCCGAGTTTCTCCAAGACCGGAGCTAGGCAGAACCAACTATTAATGGAGAAACCCTGGACCCGCCCAACCTAACCTAACCTTTTTTTTTTTTTTTTTTTTTTTTTTTTTTTTTTTTTTTTTTTTTTTTTTTTTGGCGGGTGGAAAATCTGCTGCCAGACATCCAACTACGCTGAGGGAGCGTAGCTGGGGTGTGTGGGGTTGTCGAGTTCCGACGACCCACTAAAAACCACCCGGTGGACGGCCTCCATGCATGTCAAGGGGTTCCGGGATCTCCATACGGAACGCACCGGTACCCCTCTCGCATTTTGCCAAAGCACTGTCCCGGGAATGACACCCATAGCCACGCCCGGCACCCTCGCGGTGCTTACGACGACACTCTCCACTAAGTGTCGCCGCCCTCCCGGGATCCGCATCCTGGACAGCCGGAGCCCTCACTCCGACCACCCGCGGACCCGAAAAGTCCCCTGTTTGGCAGGGGATACCACTCCGCCCCCTCACGGGGCAGGCGGTGCGGGACGGCCGTTAGCGCCCCGCCTCCGCCTCCTCCTCCGAGCGGGATCGGCCCTCTCACGATCCCGCTCGGCAGCCTCTTTCTGAACCATTACGGTCTCACAGAAAGAGGCCGCGGCCCTCCAGGCCGCATCGTCTGCCAGCATAGCTGCAACTACACTAGGCAGACAGAGATCTTGCCCGATCCTGTTGACCAGGATTCCACGCTCCGCGCTCCACGCCGGGCACACTTCCAGCGTGTGCTGCGCGGAATCCGAGTCCCTCCCACAATGGTGGCATTGTGGTGTCGGTTCGCGTCCGATCCTACTCAGGTACTCACCGAAGCATCCATGCCCGGTGAGTACCTGGGTAAGTCTGTAGGTGACGTACCCATGTTCCCTCCCCAGCCAGGCTTCGAAGTTTGGCGCAATGGCACCGACGACGCGTTGGCGCAAACTCCGCGGCTCATCAAGCCGCTCGCGCCACAGCCCGAGCGCACGCCGGCGCTCCTGCGCCCGCACTTCAGCAGGCGCGGCTCCACTCCCGTCATCCTGTCGGAGACGAACGTACACACGTGCGTCCATCACCGCCAAGATGTCGAGGGGCGGGAACCGCGCCAATAGAGTTGCCGCCTCAAACGATATGGTCCGGTATCCTCGCGCGATTCGAATGGCCATAGGACGCTGTAGGCTGTTATACAACTGCCTATAGCGCCTAACACCCGCCAGTCTCCCCGACCAGACGGGTGCTCCGTAGAGAGCCATCGAACGCACGACCCCGCCATAGAGGCGGCGGACACCCTCCCTAGGTCCCCCGAGATTTGGCAGCAGTCTGTGCAGAGCACCCACCACCTTCTGAATCCGGGGGACGGAGCGGCTGAAGTGCTCCCCGAAGTCCCAGCGACTGTCCAGAGTGAGGCCAAGGTACTTGAGGTACCGCCCCACCTGGACGTCTACGTCACCTACGCGAACCGACAAGCTGGGTGGTTCCCTTCCCCTCGGAAGTTTGTGGAACCACAGCGCCTCGGTCTTATGAGGCGCTATCCGCAGACCCAGCTCGTGGATCTTGTCCACGACACATGCCACCCCAAGCTCGGCGAGCCCTTTGGTCCTGTCGAAGGAGTCTCCGCCAGCAAGTACGAGTGTATCGTCCGCGTAGCAGACCACTCGTACGCTGGTTGGGAGATCGACGCGCAAGACCGCATCGTACGCGAGATTCCACAGAAGGGGGCCCAACACGGACCCCTGCGGAACCCCGCACGACACCTCCCTCCGTACACGGGTACCGTCCCTGCCCACATACTGCACACATCTGTCACGCAGGTAGGCGCCAACTATGCGCTGCAGGTAGAGGGGCACTCTGTGAAACACGAGTGCCTCCCTGATCGCCCTCCAGGGCAGAGAGTTGAAGGCGTTAACGATGTCTAATGACACCGCCAACACCCTCCCGCCCCGGGACACTACCTGGTCCGACAGCGTACGGACGCGGAGAATCGCGTCCACTGTCGAACGCGCATGCCGGAAACCAAACTGGTCATCCGACAAGTTGGGACCTTCCTGCCACAGATGCGAGCATAGACGAGCGGCAATTATTCTTTCGAACAATTTGCCGACATCGTCCAGCAGGCAGATGGGACGGTACGCAGAGGGAGAGTCTGCGGCCCTGCCATCCTTCTTCAAGAGGACCAACCTTGCCTCCTTCCATGGCTGGGGGAAGACTCCGGAGCGGAGGCAGCCGTCAAACAGCCGCCTCAGCTTGTCCCCCAGTCCTGCGGCTAGAGCCAGCGCCAAGGCCCGACCTGGAATCCCGTCAGGGCCGGGCGCCGTATTACGAGCCCTGAGACGCTTTACGGCTCGGTCTAACTCCTCGTCTGATACCCCCATTTCGTCGACCCAGATGGTCGGGTCCGACGAAGACACGGGGGTATGGGGACTGTCCTGGACCCTTGGGAAGAGCGTATCAACCACTCCTCCCACGAACGTAGGGTCCAGGGTTTCCGTCAGTGGAGGGACCCATGGTCGGAGCTTGCCCAGTACAGTCTTGTACGGGCGGCTCCAGGGGTCCCTATCCAGTCCCTCGAGGAGTTCGTCCCAAGACCGAGTCCTGGCTTCGGCTATGGCGCCTTGGAACGCCACAGTAGCGCCTCGGTATTCCTCGTAAGCTCTAGCCACGTCCACGGCAAGTGCTCGCCTTCTTCTCCGGGTTCTGGTGTACTCACGTCGGGAGCGGAGGCACGCCTCGCGTAGCCTCTCGAGCTCAACCGACCACCAGTACACCGCCCGGCGCTTGGTGGGCCTGGCTCGGGGCATGGATACGTCGCAGATCGACGTCATCATTGCCCCGAACCAGGCCGCCTCCCTCTCAGGATCGGGCAAGATCTCTTGGCCTTCCGGCCAGGCCGCGACGATGGCGGCGGCTTCGAGCAGATCCCTGTCGAGCCGATTGAGGGCCCATCGTCGCGGCGGGCTGCTGTTGCGGCGGGACGCACGGTCGGGGGGGCGGAGGGCCACATCTAGGAAGATGTGGCGGTGGTCGGATAGTGTGACCACCTCCTCCGCTACTCTCCATCCCGACACCAGGTGGGCGGCCGAGGGAGTCGCCCATGAAAGATCCACGATCGACTCCCCCTGCCACCGCACACATGTGCTTACAGACCCCCGATTAAGCAACCGGAGGTCCATACCCGCCGCCCATTCCACAATGGTCTCTCCCCTCACGTTGTCCTGACGACTCCCCCACTCACGAGAGTGAGCGTTGAAGTCACCCAGGACAAGAACGGGGCGCGGTTGGCACCTGCGAATACAGTTACCCACCGCGTCCAAGTACGCCTCGTAAGCAGCGAGGGTACAGTTGGGAGAGATATAGCAGCCCACAACGGCTAGGTGACCCCATTCCGTAGCTACGAAACCCTGACCCTTCTCCAGAAGAGTGCAGGGGGGGTCACCTTGGCCACCGCCCCAGTAAATAGCGACGAGCCCCGATACGTCCCCGAACCAGCGAGGATGGTCCGGGATACGGTAGGGCTCGCCCACTACGGCAAGGCCAACCGAGAGC